>JAPVLO010000031.1:7172500-7207500 GCA_027257055.1 Cephalopachus bancanus | reverse complement strand
GCTGCTGGAGGGGCGTTCTCAGAGAGGAAGCTTTTCTTCGCTACCGGTCTCATTACAAACTTTGAAAAGTGTTCTATGAAACAAGACCTTTCTAGGGATCTAGCATGTATTTTCATCGGGTAATTCTCTTCCTTACACGTTTTAAGCAAGGACTTGCACAAAAGTGCTAAAGAAGGCATCATCGCTGGCACTGGCATTTCTAGCCTCTGCTTGTCTTATCATGAGACTGTTGCTTTGGAAAGGGGCTTTGGGTCTTAAACGGGAGCAAACTTCCAAGACAGGAAGGAGTAGAAGAAATAGAGGAAAGAGGAAGTTAAGAGAACATCCTTAGTCTTATCAGTCCTCGGATTCTCAGAATACAAATCAGGGAAGAAACCATTAGAAAATACAACTCAGAAGGACGTATCTCACGGAGGCTGAACTAATTCCAAAGAGTGTTTTCCCTCTAAAGTTTTCCATGCGATGTCAGCCACTTGTTGAGTGTTAAAATCCTCTTCAGCTAGAGAATGCTGTATTTCCTTTGGCATTCCCGGCAGTTTCTAACCAGTGTTTGGAACTTGAAACCTGTGCCAAGCCTAAACACATCTGGTTGATTCCAGGCCACAAATAGCACTGGAATGCCTTCAACACCTTCCATAGCTGCCATACTTAAAAGTTTATTTCCAAAATAGAACTGACAAAAAAAAAAAAAATATCAGCCCGATGCTGCAGAGTTAAAGTCAGAAATGTGTCATGCAGAGCACTGTGTGTCAGCATAACATACATGAAGCTCTGTGCGTTATTTCCTGATACAAACTTACATTTCAGCAAATTACATTAAAAAGCGGCATTAGTAGATTCAGCCTCATTTTCATTTGTTAAGTGTCATGTTATAAGATTAGGAACCCATTCTACACACTTCAGGTATTCAGCTATGTGGTGATATAAAATCTCAATTAGTAATTAAATATCTTTAATAATGTTATTGAATACCTCTAGGGCATGCTGCAATTTAGAAAATGCTGTAGACTGCTATATGTTATTTCATAATGGTCTTTACTTTACTGGAATGTCCAGCATAAATTTAGTGATGATAGATGTGATACGGCACAATATCAGAGTAGGAAGAAGTTATTTAACTGTAAGAGTGGAATTCAGAAAAATATTTGATGGTAACTACCAGTTGTACTGGAAATAAAAAAAATTCTAATAACCTACTTCAAGGTGGCTAATCGTTTGAAGAAATGTGTAATTCAAACCACACAAGAGCCACTCATCAGCTTTTGGAAAAGATGTTTTGAATGAGATAAACTGGATAACAGAGAAGTCCAGTGGGGTGCCAAGAGTTTGGAGCGATAGTGTGCTTTTCCATTTGAAATGACCACTGGAGTGGGAAGGTAATTTAAGAGGAAGCAGAAGTGTATTTGGGAAAAATAGGAGAGTTTTTGCCTTCCAGGAAACTTCAAGTAATTGCGTTATGAATTTGGCTTCTCTTGTGTGGACTTGGACCTTAAAAGAAGGCATGCTATCAGTAGCAATTCACCCACAGGCAGGATGCTATAGTGTGAAATAGAGGATATGGAATCTGACTGTCTGGTTCAAATGCATCTTTTATGACTGGCATGTTGATCTCCCTAGAATCAGGGTCCTTGTAGGTAAAAGTGAGACCGCTTGGGGACCTAACTTGTGCACCGATCATAAGGAGTAAGGAAAACAATGTATGTAAAGTGTTTAGTACAAGGACTGCACATAGTAGGCACTCAATTCATTTTATTTTATTTTATTTTTGAGTTGGAGTCTCACTCTGTCGCCCAGACTGGAGTGCAGTGGCCGCTCCCGGCCACCGCAGCCTCGACCTGCTGGGCTCCAGCGATCCTTCCGCCTCAGCCTTCCAAGTAGCTGGAACTACAGGTGCACGCTACCACGCCCGGCTAATTTTTGATTTATTGTAGAGATGAGGTCTCGCTGCCCGGGCGGATCTCGAACCCGCGGGCTCAGGCAATCCACTCACCTTAGCCTCCCAAAGGCGCGGGATTACAGGCTGAGCCACCGAGCCCGGCTTTTTTTTTTTTTTGAGTCGGAGTCTCACTCTGTCGCCCAGACTGGAGTGCAGTGGCCGCTCCCGGCCACTGCAGCCTCGACCTGCTGGGCTCTGGCGATCCTTCCGCCTCAGCCCTCCAAGTAGCTGGAATTACAGGTGTGCGCTATCACGCCCGGCTAATTTTTTTTGATTTATTGTAGAGATGAGGTCTCACCAAGTTGCCCAAGCGGGTCTTGAACTCGCGGGCTCAGGCAATCCACTCACCTCAGCCTCCCGAGGCGTGGAATTACAGGCTGAGCCACCAGGCCCGGCTGGTCATTTTATTCTTATCTACTAATACATGCCCAGTAATTTCTCAAGTTCTAAGTAGGTAGCATGCAGCAAAAGCAGACTACATGGAATAAATGAATCTGAATGGAGAGAAGATAAATTGTAGATGAAGAATGTCTTGGTGCTTTAATTGCTACCATGTGCACAGGAGAAACTACCCTACAACGTCTTTTGGATACTAATGTCTCATCAGCTCAGGAGCACAGACAGGTCGACCAGTTAGGTTACTTTATGGAGTGATTGTGTGAATAATTCTGGATGAACATTACATTGATATGGCTCTCTGTTGTTCAAAGCAATAAAACAGAGCAGTGTCCTGAGAAAGAGAGCAAGCATTCTGCAGTGTGGGTTTCAAGGCCTGCTAGAAATGCTTGAGGGATGCCCACTAAACTGCAGTCTATCAAATAGGTATATTATGGTTTCAGGCAATCAATTTTCAGTGAACTCACTTGATAACAAACAATATGCTTATAATAGAAATATATTAATCCTGCATTATGAACTGACAAACTGAAAGGAAAAAATGTCCAGCTATGATGTCATGCAAAGGACAGAATTTACACTAAATATTTTACTGATCTCCAGAAATTTCAGGAGTAAGTATCTAATAAATTCAACTTATGTAGTAACTGATTTGGACATTCGTCTCTTTTTAATTTGTTTCATTGGTTTACCTGATTCAAATCAAGATGTTCTACAATTAAATTTCCATATGAATAAGATTCAGAACATCCAAATTGAGTGAATCAAATCTTTTTAGGGTAAATACTTACTCTAATATCTAGGTTCATGATTCATCTGACAGCTAGAATGATAGCTGAAGTTAATAATAAATGGAAGGTTTGTGGTATGAAAAAAAAATTACCATATAACTGAATTAAAACTGACTTGTAATTTACTTAAAATGTAGACTTTACTCAAAAGTAGAAACATTTTTATTCCTTTTCTAAGTAAGGTGGGTTTAAAAGTACCTACCACAATGTCTCAACAGAGAAAGAACTCAATAAAGGTCAGATTTAAATTTTAGTAGAATACAAATGAGTTCCTGACAGTGCCTAACAGGAGTTTCAGATTTTTTAATTTCACAGTCCTTGTTTGTGACAATTAATTCTACTGAAGTCAACATTTACAAAGTGTTTCCTTCCTCTGTCCCAGTCCCAGATCCCAGGAAAAGAAAGCAAGCAATAAGCCATTGGTAAGATAAATGAAGTATTATGACTTTTGGTATCTGCCTAGGAAATAAAACAAAACAAAACAAAAAACCCACCAAAACAACACACACACACACACACACACACACACACACACACACACACACACACACACACCACTGGATCCCAAGATAAGTAGCTCATAATTTTCTTCTTAAAGTTTACAATTCTACATGTTCAATTGTAGACAGATATAACAAATACACTTTATCAATGACACATTTATAACACGTAATCAAATGACGATTCAACTTTATTTCTCAACCTTAGAATCAATCAACCCCAAGACAGTTCTCACTTATAGTTTTCATATAATACATTCTCAAACTATTACTAGTGTTTCATATAAACAAATAAAAGGCTTATGGGGCCCAGTTAGGATGGGAAATGGACTAAATTTCCACATATGTCACATCGATAGAAGATTCATGAAGAACTGTGCTTGGATGAGACCTAATACACTGGCAGTAGTAATGTCATGAAATGTCTGGTCAAGAGACCAAAAAGCTAACACACTGAAAACTTGACAAACTGGGAAGCCAACAAGAAGATATTTAATCACAAGTTTAGAGAAACTATTGGATGGTTAACATTCTGTTACTAGGCAATGCTTCTTGGCAGCAGATCTCACATCTTAAAGAACTGGACCAGAACATTTTATTTTTACTTTTTAAGATAAAGTTTATTTTCAAATTTATTATGTATATTTGTGTTTGTCAAATTTTAGGTCTTTCACCTATCTATATACCTATGGAGCTTATAGACTATCTAATATGTAAGAAAAACAGGCCGGGCTTGGTGGCTCAGCCTGTAATCTTAGCATTTTGGGAGGCCAAGGCAAGTGGATTGCCTGAGCCCATGGGTTCGAGACCCACCTGGGCAACTTAACGAGACCTCGTCTGTACAATAAATAAAAAAATTAGCCGGGTGTGGTAACGTGTGCCTGTAGTTCCAGCTACTTGGAAGGCTGAGGCGGAAGGATTGCTGGAGTCCAGTGGGTCGAGGCTGCGGTGGCCGGGAGCGTGCCACTGCACTCCAGTCTGGGCGACAGAGTGAGACTCCAACTCAAAAACAAACAAACAAACAAACAAAAACATATATTGACTGGAAGTCAATATGTATGAAAGCCCTCACCAAAACAAAAGTTTTTACACTCTCCATGTAGTAAATGATAGAGTTTGCTTATGATCATATAATGAAACAAATCAGAGAGGGAAAGATGCCTTCAATGATGTGTCTGGTATAGCTGAATAATGAAGTCCAAAATATATTTGAGATTGATTAAAATATTAAAGTAAATTTCGGTATGGAAATATTTTTACTCGTAAATGCTTACATAGGACATTTTATTAAAGAAAATATCTAGGATAAAAGACAAATGTAGGAAAATCTTGACATTTCAAACATCGAATTGCATGACACAAGTAGAAAAGCTTTTTGGATTTGCTATTCAACTTGGGTTGTCTTAAGGTACCATTAGTTGAACTTTACAAATAATCGCAATGAGTATCAGATGACTGAAGAAAAAGAAAACTGAATTGGTTAGAGTAAGAGCTCTGTTATTTATCAACCTTATTCTCTTCACAGATACCCTCAGCACTTAATAGAAGCTCTGCTTCCCTCAACCCTCAGGCTGATGCCAGTCCCTTGTGTTGTTTCCAGCATGTGTCCAGTGAGGAAGAAGGGGCAATAATGAGTCACAACTTCTCAAGGATAGTTTTCAATCATCAAAAAGGTAGCATGCGTTTAGGCAGTCAAAATAGGAATTTCATTTTCTTTTTATTTTGTGCCTTATCATCACTTTCCCCCCAAAAGCATCAAGGTTAGTTTTTTTCCATTATTAAAATGTTTGATACTAGACTTCCTGGTTTAAAATGAGATGTTTTCTTTTATCCCCTCTCCTTCATTTTTCCCCTTGCCATTATTTCGATTAAGATCCTACACTCTTCCCTTCCCATCCAGGGCCAGCAGAGCATGCCACATTTTTAGTGGACAAGAGTTGGAGATGGGTTAGGCAAGGGGATGAGGCTGAGTTACCTTTTTGCTCAGGGTTGGAGGCGGGCTGGGGAGATGGAAGAGGAAGAGAACACAGGTGGAGCGCCACACAGAGCTGCAGATCAGATCTTGGATTGTGGGAGGTAATATTAATTCACATGCTGAACTTTATTTTAGAAATTAACCCACTATCTCTCTACTCATAGGG
The DNA here is from genome assembly GCA_027257055.1 of Cephalopachus bancanus. Classification (NCBI taxonomy): domain Eukaryota; kingdom Metazoa; phylum Chordata; class Mammalia; order Primates; family Tarsiidae; genus Cephalopachus; species Cephalopachus bancanus. The sequence goes on along the minus strand of JAPVLO010000031.1, from coordinate 7,201,736 downwards.
AAGAATTAGGCTGTTGTCTTGTCAGCTCTTTGTAATTGTTCCTAATTAGTAACGCATGAGTTGGAAATAAACTAATTAAATTTAGAAAGTTTTATTTCAGTTTTCCAAATATAGGTGGTTTCAGTAACTCATCTGGCCTATTATTTTCTTTTCTAGTACTAACACTTTTAGTTGATTAAATATGTGACCAATTTGTAAAAACCAAGTAAAATTACCCCAAATTGGGGTTTACTTGATGTTTTAGATGATGGAACGGATACATCACTGACTGAATTTTTTATTAGATTTTTATAGATATAGGTTCATCAGAGCTTAAGAATTTGAAGACATTTTCAACAACTGCCTTGTGTCATGCCATTTCATTGCCCTGGCCATTTTAAATGTTCCTTTGACACGATCTGTAAATTTGGTTTACAGAATAACTGGAAAGACATGAAGACAAGCACACTCATAAACACACAAATGATCCAATAAACAGGCAACAAAAAAGTCCTACTGAGCTAGGCAAAAGCATTATTTCTTCCTTGTTGAAGGTATCAGCATATGCTACATCTTATGTTGCACAAGTGTGCTCATTAAATATTATGAAAGGTACAGCAGGCCGGGAAGCTCTCACCAGCTAGTCAAAGTCACTCATACCTGTGTGTTCGTATTTATGTCGCAGAAGGGAACTGCTTTTCTGGAATGTCTTGTCACATAAGTCACAGGCATACATGCCACTCTCTGTCTTCTTGATCTTCTTGCGAGACAGACAGGAGTCGGAGTCTGTCATGTCATCTAGGCCTGACATGTAGTCTTGTGCTCCATCAAGCAATTCTCCCTGCGATATAATCACACAGTTCAACACAGCCTCTTCTCTTTGTGCTTACACCAAAGAACTTTGCATAGGCTGACATTGGGAGCACTTCAAAAGTGCTTGATATTAATCGATCTAGTTTTAACCAATTATTATTTTTCATGAACTATATACGAGGTTTCACATTTCAACTTAAATATAAACTTTCTCTGCCTGGGAGAGTAGAACTTGCTGTTTTTCAAGGACACAAAATGGGCAACTCTGAAGGTGAGAGAAATGAATTTTTCCCAAATCCTTCATTTTCTTTAAACCAGGAAATATCCATGAGTGAAAATTAAACATTGGAATTTGTGTATTTTCAATGAGCTTAACTTTAGGAATGATCTGTAGCTGTAGAAACTCCATTTTAATTGAATTTTATATTTAGGTACAAAATGTTATTATTATGCAATCTATTTAAATGTATGTCTACCAACTAAAGGCCTGAAGCTATATTTTTATATTTAATTTTCTAATTTGAAATAAGGAATATTAATAACACTTTTTATCAATGTTCTATGTTAAAACAGCCTTCAGCATTGAGCAATAATGAATGTGGATCAGTAAATTATTAAATTTCTTGATATTTATTTTGTCTTGATCCAAAAGAGTGCAAACTTGCATGATAGCATACATTTCCATTTGCTACCCCACAGTTCAGTTTTCTTAGACTACGTTTGCACTAATTAATATTAGAGAAGATTAAATAGGCTTAAATACATTTACAAAGAGGGCAGATGTACTGTAAATTGGAATACTGGAACAGCTGTTACAGAGGTGCACTGCTATGTGTGCCCTATTTTGCAAACAGGGATTATACTGCATAATGTTAAAATGTACCTGCTTTCGTATTCGTTAAACCATAAATTATTAATTAGTTTGAGGATTTGGTAGGAAGTCTTGTGGAATGTACAAAACATTTTTTAAAATGCTCTTCAAAATAACATATTCTCTATAACACAAAGTACCCATCAAATTAATATATGTAAGATTGCAAGTTGTACCCATTTTAAAAGCACATGACTATTATAAACTTTAACTTTTAGCACCAAAACAAGCCCTAACAAATATTATCAGCATATAATTCTGAGGGTGGATGAGTCCATCTAAATGAATCTCAAAAATAAATATCCTTCTTTCTCTTTTTTGAAAGCAAATGTGCTCACACACTACAGTGTCCCACTGTTTTCCATTCATTCGTTTTTCTAGCACACTCACAGTTTTAGGTTTATGTTAAAATGAACTCTATCACTTGTATGCCTAATCCCGAGTTGTACTTCACATCTTTAAAAGAAAAAAGAGAAAAGGAAAAACAAACAAAAAAATCCTAAACCCTTCTATTTCTGACTTTCTTCCCACTAAGATGTCTTTTCCTACATGCATGTAAGTGATATAATTGCCATCTCCTTTCCTCTGTGCAAAAGGGTATGGCTCATTACCTGAAATCCTTGTTTCCGCTGGTACTTTCTCCTTTGCTGCATATCAGCGAAGGTAGCTGCTCCGGTTGGGTACGTATAGGCCATATGTGGTAGGAAGCTCATCTGATCCAGTCCTGGGTATGGTCGTAGCCCAGGGATACTGGTTTGGACTGGTGGCATGAAAGTGGCAGGGGGAAATGCGCTTTGTGGTGGAAGAGCTGTGTATAAAGGTTTGGCACTAAATGGGTTCATGCCGAACACTGGGTTAGTGCTTTTGTTGTCCAGATTATTTGAATTTGCAAACTCCTTCTTGATAAAAGTCAAGTTCAGAGGCTCATCTGAGTTTTCAGACGAGGAAGAAACACTGTTGTGGTCTAAACTGATGCTGCTTGCTTTTGTTTTGTTCTTTGTGGCTATAATACTTTTGGGTTCTTTCATTTGTTTTGGTAATGACAAGTCTAAAGGCTCAGCCTGGAGCTCCTCAGAAGAGAAGCTGTTTGGAGTGTATGAACTACTGTGGGAGTTTTTAGAAGATGTGGAGGAAAGATTTAAGGGAGAAGGAGTATTACTCCTTGAGTGGTCCAATTTGTCAACTGGCTTAATACTGGTAAAATGGGAAGGTTTTGTTAGCCTGAGAGGAGGATCACAATTCGTAACACTGTTGTGGAGTTCTGCTATAGATGGTGACGTTATGGAGTCCATGGGTTTTACGGGAGACCTGGGTAACAAAGAGTCTTTTGTGGGAGGGTTACTGTTGGGAGCTAACGGCTTGGAGCTCCGTTCCAGTGATGGGGACCTGGAATTCGAGTACTGGTAGACTTTTCGTTGCTCAAACCATTCCTTCACAAATTCCTGAGGAAGGCCCACAGCAATGGAAATTTTCAGCAGTTCATCAGAGTTGGGCTCCATGTTCATAGCATAGTATGCTTTGAGTACAGACATGTGGTCCTTGTACGGGTTGATGGGGCTTGTCATTCCTTTCTCAGAAAGTACAGATGACAAGAGGAGGGCTTTATTATCAACAAAAACTCCGGCTTTGTTGGGGACTATGTTTTCATGAGGTTGGAGGACCGCCTTGATCTCTTCATTCATCTTACAAAGGTAACGTTCATGCTGATGCAGGGGGATGGGGCCAGGGAAACTTTCCTTACAGAACTGGCATGAAAATGGAGTAGATATGTTGTGGTTCTCAATCATTTTATCATCGGTAACCAAATCTATTAAAGTACGTAGCTTCTCTTTCTTTATGTTACTGATCTGTCTCCTTGAGTCAGTAGTTAAGCTCTGGAGGCAAGCTTTGGCTTCATTGACTTTTTCTAATGTGTAGTCAATAATACTTTTAGTGGCACCATTATGACTCACTACTGGAAGACCGACAGGTGGAATATTAGGAGAAGTCATTCCTTGTTCCTCAGGTTGAGAGCAGGGGTCCTTCATATGATAACCTTTCAACTTCGAAATTTCTTCAACCTTGCAGTCCATTTTTTGCCTGGAAACTGTATTGTCCACAATTTGTAGAACCTTTTGTACCTCACTTAAATTACTATTCATGGTGGGAAATCCAAGTAAAGGGGTTTCCATCCCTACACCTAAGTGCTGCATTGGGCTCTGAGCAGATGGATGAACTCCTATAGGGCTGGTGCCTCCAAGCCCACCATTCATAAAGGGACTAGTGCCACTAAACCCGTGTGTGGCCATAAGAACTTTATAGTCATTGAAGTCTAGTGGTTCTGTTTTAATTTTAAGTAAGCCTGTTTGTTCAGACATACTAAGTGGTTTTCCATTCTCCAACTTGTTTCTTAACTGGGTAATGGCTGAATTAGTAGGAGAAGAAGAAACAGAATTAGGGGAAGAACCCGTCTTGATATTATTTCTCATTCGGCCATTTACAGAGATTAAACCAATACATTTCTTGCTGCTGATGTGCGAACTGTAGGAACCAGAATGCGAGAAACGTTTCTTGCAGTTTGGGCATTCGTAAGGTTTTTCACCTAAAATGATAATTAAAATTAGCATTACATTTCTCTGAATAGGTATTAATTGCAATTGTCTACCAAGACAAGAATCTGTGAAACCAAATGAGAAGAACACAATGGGGTACCTCTACCTTCTAGGTACTTAGATTAGAATTATGTGACCATAACGTTTCTGGGCTTTATCTATCCTGGGAGGACATAATTCAAGATATTTGCAGTGGAAGGTAAGGGCTATCTATGCCTTTTTCAGCTAAGATTCCAAATCTTGCCTTGCCATTGGCAGACTCCTATTTAAACAGAGTGTCAGATTAATGTGTAGTCACTAGCATAATAAAGATGCCACAGTATTTAAAGGGAAGTGTAGCCATGGCTTTAATCAACTTTGTGAAGATTCCATTTATTCTACCAATCCAACTAGTCCTTTGAATAGCATCCAATTTGGTAATAAAATGCTTGGCAGAGCTATCAAACTAGTTATACAGAAGAAATCTCAGTGGTAGGATACTGTTCTGTGATACACACCCCTCAGAAATCAGGGAACATTTATCATATACAACTCTTATCCAAAATTATTCCAACATTTTCTTTTATGGTTGGGTATCAAAAATGATATCCTTCAAAATTTGCCAGTTGAGTTTCCTCAGGTCAAAAATATTTAAGTTGATGAAAGAATTTTAGAAGGACAAAAAGGAGCTTCTAGATTTTGTAACAAGTCAAAGAATTTAAAATTTTTAAGTAGTATAAGTATCCCTCCTCTTTTTATAAGTTAGTGTTTTGGTAGCCTCATAAGTCTCATGAAGACAAATCAGGCACACATAGTTTAGGAAATAAATGGATAGTTGTGAAAAGTTGCAAACAGGACTGTGTACATTTTAAACAATCTTTTAAAATTCCCCTAATTCAACAAAATGCAAATGCAAGTGCCAGCACCTCTGCTACTCACCACTGTGAATTCGCAGGTGTTCCTTCAGATGGTGTTTATATTTGAAGGCCTTGCCGCACTCTGTGCATTTGAACTTGCGATTACCTGCTCCTTGGGTTAGCATTTGGTGCTATAAAAGGAGAAAGACTGACATCAGTTTTGTGCAGGATGAACAAAGAAAATTTGTTAAGAATATTTTTAAAAGGCCTCTATTTTCTTGACAGGCCAAAAGGTTTGAGTGTATGCTTATTTATCTGCCCACTCTTTCAGAGTTGCAATAAAAGTGATAATGTTGGTAATAAAACTGGAACAAATAAAAAAAGTGCTTTCATATGTGCATCTGATGCTTGCTTCAGAATTATTTCTGTAGTGCCTTTTCCAAAATGTTTCTTTGAGCCTTTGGAGTTGAGAAGTATAATTGTAAAGATGTGTGTGTGTGTGTGTGTGTGTGTGTGTGTGTTTACTACATATTCTAACACATGAAGAATTCCTGCTAGAATGCAACTAGTTCATCAAGAAAAAAATAAATTGCTTCCTGAAAATTCTGTATAGTCTCAAAGCAAACAAAAAAAGCCTCACGCAAATTTTATCAAATTTTCTGTATCAGTGTAAAAGTATGTCTTATACCTAAGCAATCTAAAAATTTTAAAAAGAAAAAAAGAAGAAAAAAAAAACCTGAAAGCACACAAATACAAAAACCTTGACTATAAATATTTCATGACACGACAAGCATGTTTAAATATCCCATTCACTGTGCTAGTAGCAAGCAAATGTAAACCCTGTTTTTCCTGAGGTGTTGCCTATCAGATTTGATTCATTATCAAATGTAAGAGACAACATCTTGGGTTATAACTGCTTGAGCAGCTTTATCACAGGCCAGAAGGAAAGACTTCAACGACTTTTCATTTTCCTTTTTAGTAGTGTGCTAAGGAGTAGGGACAAAAAAGAAAAAAAGTTTGCTGAAAAGGCAAGTTAAAAGCAGAAAAGATATAATCAAACACAGCTGACCTTTTTGAACAAGGGAAAAAAAGCTGTGTGACTTAGAATTCTGAAAAAAAAATACAGTCATCCACTCTGGATGCTCAAGGTAGGAGGTCAGCCTTTTTCTAACAGCAATGACACAAAAGCCTTTTGCAAAAAGACAGCACAGAAACGGTATGACAACTGCTAGGGTGTGCTGAATCTTCCCACATTCCTAGTGAGACAGATGGTGTTACATGGGACACAGGGAGGTTTGTTCAAACAGCAGCAACCTTCAAAGATCAAGCAGAGCCCAGCCCGCCGAGCGCCATTGAGGGACCAGCGCTCATATGTTGCTGAGTTGCATAAACAAACAGCAACAGCTGCTTTGTCTCCCCCCACAGCCCTCAGAGGACTACTATAAACTTTAGTTGTGCCACTGTTAATATGATACAATCATTTTAATTTACTAATTGTAAATGCCATGAGCAAATGAGGGGACTTTTCAACACCAAAGCTACCATTCATAATGCGCCAACACAATCACACTTCTGCATGTGAAATTTAAAGCAGTTATGCTAGATAAATATCTAGGCACTTTTTTTTTCCTAGAGTTTTTGTGCACATAAGCAAAGGGAGGTAAACTGTTACATAAGTGTAACTATGCAAGCGTATTTTTTATAACTGATCTTCGAAAAGCATTCAGGTGACCAGTCCAATCACATATAAATGGGATGATTTATTTGTGCTATTCTCTTAAAATAGTAAAATTCCATACTATAGTATTATCACCATTGCCTGATTGTGATTTGCTTAGTCATTTTTTTCCCTCTTCAGAGAAAATAAAGCCCATAGGGAAAAAAAATATGAGTTTTATATAAAATGTTAAGTTTAATGATTTTTTAAAACAGATATGGTGTCAAGTCTTATGTAGGGTGATTCCAGATCTGTAGGGCCACTAATTGTGACTTAAGGCGCACTATTTCTGTTAGCAACTGAACATATCATAACATCAATTTGCAGAGTCAATCCCCCCAGGAGGACAGAAAGAGTAGTTTTGCTGAAACATGTAAGGGACGCTGTGAATCAATCCTGTTCAGTCATTTTAAGGGTTTGAGAAACTATGCTTACCTGTCCAAGACAGGCTTTTTCTTTGAAAGAGGTGGAACAATTTTAACATCTAGCATATCGAGAAGGAATCATCTAAAATGTACATCCAATGTATGAGTGGTAATCCAATTTATTGTAGATATACATATATGCTATATTCCCTTTTTATTTTCCTTAAAACACTTAATTAGATTTAACAATCTAGTAGCAGCTTATAAAAATACTCTAAGTAATTGAAGGTGTTATATGACAAATGAAAGAAACACACACATCTCTTACCATGACTTAGATCCTATATGAAAAGAAAATTTCTAAGTAAAACTAGGTGAAAAATGGAATTAAAATTGCTGAGATGTTTAATAATGTATAATTAAAATGCTACAATTTCATTCACTTTTTGTGGAACATAAAAATGAAACTAAAGTCAAGTTAAAGTGCAAATAAAATTTCTAAATTAGAAATTAACACACTCATTCGATCGTGAACATAAGACTATTAAATCATATTAGAAGAGACCATCAAAAAATCATTTAGACCTCAATTAAAGCTATTACCATTAAAAGATCTGCATCTTCAAAATGCCATGAAAAATTAATAATGATTGCCAATCAAAGCAATATCGTTCCTCTAAGGGGTTATTATAGAAAGAAATCACTTAAAACCAACCCCCCACCTGATCTGTCCCTGGCTTGTGCGTCACCATATGCCGCTCGAGCTGGGTGCGGTAGGCAAACGTGTAGCTACAAAGAGGGCAGGAAAAGTTCTCCTCATTCTTCTCGTGGCGGTACTTGATGTGCTCCTTCAGTGATGTCAAGCGCTTGTAGCCCCGGTCGCAGTAGGGGCAGGTCAGCAGTTGGGCAAAAGCATCTGGAGTTCCAGGTGGCAGGTCTGTAGCCGAGAGACGGGAGAGAGAGAAGCGGGCCAAAAGGTCAGTAAATCAATGGCAGCTAATGGGCTGACTGCCCGGGATGGTATGACAGGAATCACTGCAATCTGCTCCGCCAGAGTGCCATCATTGCACCCGGCCCCCTCGCACACCAGTCCCCTCACACACCCAGGACAGACTTGTCGGAATCAGCTTGCACTGCACTGGAAAATTAATTAATTACTTGAGCTTTTTTTGGGGGGTGGGGGGTAATTTAAACAGCTGATGAATGAGGAACTTCTCTTTAGGTGACTGACGGTTCCTATTAAACCTGGAGTCACATATTCCTCAGGAACTCACAGTGTAAAAGGGCTTTTCAGGTGTCAGTGGAGAAGGACTCAAGGTGAGGGAGGGTCGGTATTTCTAAACTTTTTATTTTCCTCAAAAGTAAAATATTTCAGAAAGATAGGAATAAATTTAGATATTTTTATCTCTTAGAAATGGGCTCTAATTGTTCTTGTTCTTTATTGGATGTACAAATGACACAAATTTGCTGACAAAAAAATTTCACAATACCCTAAAATTACAGTTCTAATCTTTGCTCATGAAATTCCATGCCTCTGCAGCTGTTCTTCAAATTTTAAGGTAAACACCCAGGCATGTAGTGCATTTGTAATTGTAACAGCTGCAGAGGTCAGTGTAGTGGCTAAAAATGAATTACAGCCTCACCATTTTCTTCTTGCCCATTGGCCTCTGGCGTGCCAAGGCGAGACAGCTCCTCGGGGGCTTCTGGGTAAATAATGGCTGTGTCGCTGCGCTGAAGGTACTCCTCGATGCTGACTGCATGGCCATCGCGTTCCTCCAGTTTTCTTTTGGCAAAGTATTCCTCAAAGTCTGCTGTGCAATTTGCATTCTTCACTGAAATCATAAAAGGAGAAGAAATGTCTTTTCAAGGCCTTCTTTCCAGGAGCCCAAGTTCATTGACATCCTCGTCAGTAAGAAATGATGATGGGCAATGAGACTACAAATACCTGATTTATTTGTAAGAAGTATCGAAGATGATCAATTATTGGATTGAAATGCTTATTCTCATAATATATGCAAAAGAGGACACTTTCATTAAGTTAAATAAGCACATTTTATTTTTTTCCCCTCCTGGAATGTTAGTCTACATAGTTTACAAAGAATGAAAGACATTTTAAAATGTTTTCTAGTGTAAATTAAAAAAAAGAAAGAACTACATTCCAAGATTCATAAACATGGAGATAACATAAGCCCAAAGTTAGTTTAATAGTCTATGTAAAACTTCCTTTTAAGAAAAGTATATTTAGCCGGGCTCGGTGGCTCAGCCTGTAATCCCGCGCCTTTGGGAGGCTGAGGTGAGTGGATTGCCTGAGCCCGCGGGTTCGAGACCCGCCTGGGCAGCGAGACCTCATCTCTACAATAAATCAAAAAATCAGCTGGGCTATAGTAGCGCCTGCCTGTAATTCCGGCTACTTGGAAGGCTGAGGCGGAAGGATCGCCGGAGCCCAGCAGGTCGAGGCTGCGGACTGCACTCCAGTCTGGGCGACAGTGTGAGACTCCCAACTCAAAAAAAAAAAAAAAAAAAGAAAAGTATATTTAATTTTTCATTGTCCACTAAACTTAACGCTCCTAACCACAGACACATCCTGTTGCTAAATATAAGCTTTTAACCCTCCATCCTCTGAATATCCCACACAATCAGGACTACATAGTCTGAACAGATGCAAAAGGACAGATATTCCTAGAAAGATAATAACACAACTTTGTTAAAAAATCACAGAATGTGGTAGTTTATCTTCCCCTCTAATTTCAATCTTTAGCTCAATATTTTAAAGCTGCTGAAAATAAAATTATGCTCACAGCTGATAGAAATAAAATAAAAACTCAGAGGGAGTTAAGAAACTGGCTCTACTGCTGTGTGATTTTAATATGATTTTTAACTTTTGTAATTATTACTCTGTTCCTGTGAAATGAATAATAGTTGTAGCCCAATTTTAGCAACTGTGTCACAAAATTTTGTATATTTGAAACCCCTAGATGTGTTTTGGAAATAAGTTGTGCTTAAATATTCTAAATAATATTTTGCATGCATAATATAGAGTTGGGAGAGTAGCTGTTACACTATTCTTTATTCTACTATAGGCGAAATCAGTGCTCTGCTGGCACAATTAATGGTGGAATTTTTCTCTCATAGTTTTGGAAAGCAGTTAACCTTGACTCCTCTGGGTTCTTTTTTTTTTTTTGAGTTGGAATCTCACTCGGTCGCCCAGACTGGAGTGCAGTGACCGCTCCTGGCCACCATAGCCTCGACCTGCTGGGCTCCGGCGATCCTTCCGCCTCAGCCTTCCACGTAGCCGGAACTACAGGCATGCACTACTATGCCCGGCTGATTTTTTGATTCATTGTAGAGATGAGGTCTCGCTGCCCAGGCCGGACTCGAACCCGCGGGCTCAGGCAATCCACTCACCTCAGCCTCCCAAAGGCGCGGGATTACAGGCTGAGCCACTGAGCCCGGCTCCCTCTGGGTTCTTTACCTTATCTTCTCTGCCATAAATGATATTACAGCGTTAGCCATACAAATTCTCCTTGGCAAGTTGTGGCACGGTGATGTGCAAGCAAGCCAGTTCCTTTTTTTTTTCTTTAATTGTTATACATTTGTGGATTTGAGAGGAGAAGAATAGAAAGTAGAACCTTCCATTAGTTCAACAAATATTTATTGAATTCCTGGTATGTGATAGGCATCATATCTTGCTCTGGTGAGCAAAAAACAGACCTAGGCTCATCCTTCAGAAGCCAAGAGGAAGATCAATACAACTGATATTATCTCAAAAATAAATATATCATTACAAACTCAAATAAGTATTATAAAAGACAGTTGTATGGTGGAATAAGAAGTAACAGAGGAGCCTGATGGCATCTAGAAGACCAGGAAAGCTTTCACGGAGAGTGTGTGAAGTTAACTAACTAGAAGCTGGGGAAGACCAGCATGTGCAACATGGCAAATGAAAGACTCGTGCGACATCTCAGGATCTAAAAGGATAGTGCCGGAGTGCAGAGGGTTACAGGGAGCTGTGTGCCTGAAGGGTAGAGGCAGACAGGAACAGACCATGCGGGGGGTAAAAGCCTTGTTAAGGACTTGGGTTTTTAGTCTAAGAGAAACAGGATGCCATTGAAGGGTGCTAAGAAGGGAGGATGGTTGGATGAAGTTATGCTTATTTGTGTTTTATATGACAACTTTGGCTACAGTGTGATAGGGACTGGAAGAAGGGAAAAGTAAGTTCTGGGAAACCAGTTAGGAGGCTAAGGAAGCAGAAGTACTCTTTGTAAACCATTACACCAAGTGCTAATAATCCTGAATGCTATGATCACAAGCTTTTCTCTTTTGCCTCTTCAACTTCTGTGAAGTTTAACAAGAACAATGGAAGACCTGTATTTTCCTCAAAAATAGGTTTGGGATTGGGTGCGGTGGCTCACACCTATAATCTCAGCACTTTGGGAGGCTGAGTAAAGAAGATCACTTAAGGTCAGGAGTTTGAGACCAGCCTGGGCAACATATTGAGACTCCATCTCTATGAAAACCAAATCAAACCAAACCAAACCAAAACAAACCAAAACAAAACAAAACAAAAAACCATAGCTGGGAGTGGTGGCTCATGCCTATAGTCTTAGCTATTCAAGAGGCTGAAGCAGGAGGAAATCTTCAGCTCAGGAGTTTGAGGCTGTAGCAATCTATGATCCGGCCACTGCATTCCAGCCTGGGTGACAGAGTGAGACCCTGTCTAAAAAATAAAATAAAATAAAAAGTTTGGAATGTGCAGTAGTGGATTAAGATTTTTATACCTTGAAATGCTTAAATATTTTCTTAGCTGGATTTAATATGGGGATAGGGTATTAGTTAAGATCACTTTTCCCCTGCTATACTCAAAATGCCATGGATGCTTTCCAAAGGGTACTTATTGGTGTGACTGTGATGATGTCATTTAACTTGCATAACCGAGGGCCCATGGAGTATGTAGAAATTATCAACTTGCATAAACTATTTGCTCATCGTTTTGGATCCTCAAAATAATTTCAGATCTCATTGTTTTGGATTATCAAAATAACTTCATATCTATCTTTTGCCTTCGATGGCAAGAAAAGATAACAGAGGAAAAATGGTGGATCCAAGATGAATGTCTTTTGAATAACTTGACTCATTTTCCCAGTGAATGACATGTTTTTCAGTACTATGACAGCAGAAAGTAATATAATAACTCCTTTCTGAGTTCTTACTTACCCAAGGGTGGTCAAATATTTAAGATGTGGTTTAAGTTTTTCAAGAACATTGTCCCACTTGATGACCTTGGTGTAACCCAATAAACATGGATGGATGTACATTTCATATCCTAATTTTGTCTTGATATTTCAGCAACTATTTGAATTATCTGGCGATCTTTGCATGAATTTTCATTTGCATATGAATGTTTCCATCAGAAATGTAATCAAATGCAAATTCAATTGGATTTGCATTAATAGCCTTTTGGCTTAAAAGGGAAGAAAATTCTGATTTTTCTGGATAGGCAAACTAAGCTGCATCTAGATACACTACTGGTGTTTGGAGAGGCAATTCAATTGCTAGATCAAATTTGGCCATGCTAGATTTCTATGTCAAGTGCGATAAAGACAAAATACATCAAACCATGTGCTCTCTTTAAGGATCCATTTTTGATCATCTTTGTATCCTGAGTATTGAATATGCTGCCTAGAAATTAGTAGGCTCTCAAGAATCATTTATGGAGTGAATGTAAAACAAATTATGTCCTTAACATCAATCCTGGTGTAGAGGTCTTTTAGTAAAAGGAAGCATAAAATAAGATATCTACAGTTGATCTAGGGACTTAGACCTAATATCCAGGCAATTCTAGAACAATTATATGATAAATTGTGTAAGGGTAACCGTAAACACTTGCACAAGTTGGATAGGGCTCAGATGAGTATTCAAAAGGGTTTCATGAAGAAGATGGTGTTCAGTCATTTAAATCTATTTGCTCCATCAGAATTTTTTTTCATGTGTTATAGATATGCTACTGGTTATATATCTTACATATCCAGGATCACTTAAGTGGGTTAGAGTTGAAACTTTCATGAACTAGGTATAACTAGAATGGAAATAATGTGACTTTTCACTGGGGATGCAATAGGTACGAGTAACATATGGTCTTTTTGCCCTGCATGACAACATTCTCCTTTGCCTGGGAACGGCTCTCCATCTCCCTATTTCTGAACCCTGTGGTACACAAGGAGCTGCTATGTTATCACATGATCCTGCTTCCCTGGTCACAGCTGATTATCTGTACCTCAACTGAGTCAATCTTAGCCCTCTATTTTCCAGGCCAACTTGTTGATTGGCAGGCAGTAGATTTAATTAAATTCAATACATCCCTCTCGTATGATTTTAGGACTTTGCTTCAAAAAGAACACTAAGGTATTTTTTTTTCTAAATGACTGGTTATAAGATGTAGAAAGAAGAAATTGCTATTCTCCATCTAGAGAAAGAAGATTTGTAAAGAGAGAATAAAGCAGGCACACAGAGAAAATAGCAGACAAAACGGCACATCCTGACAGTACATTTCTAACTCCTCTTGTTCCTGAGACCAAGCTACACCTTGCAGTGACTCTACTAACCACCTTCCTTAGATTCTGTGAACCACAAAACTTCTTTTTCTAATGGAAGCTGTGTTGTGTTTCAGTCTCTTAAAACCAAAATTACCCTAATTGTTATAGTATTAGAACAAATGATGGAATTAAATTTGGGTTACTCTCAAAATTGTTGGGAAGAATGAAGTTTTCATTGCATTTGAAAGTTTGTATTTTTGTTTTTACAAAGATTATGTAATACTGTCTGGTGGACACAGGAATGAGGTAGAAAATTTGCTAGAAGGTTATAGAATTCCCCACTGTATTTCTAGTGTAAAATCAACCTCATTTTCCTTCTTTCCATAATCCTCTTCACTCCCTGGTCTCCTTGGAAGAACTGCCAAAACACACTGACAAAGAATATTTGCATGGTATTTATGATCAAACCATAACAAAAATTCACAAGAAATCTCAAGTAATTTCTTCCCATACCTTCTCCAGAGATTTTGCATTTAGTCCTAGAATTTACCGTAATGTCTTGCAAATATCTCAACCTTCCCTAAGGTTAGATAAACTTTTTTCTATCCAAAAAAGAAAAAGAAATTCATTAATTAAAAATGTTTCCTCATGGCCATGTATATTTTACTAGTGTTAGGTTAAATTTTCAGGTTCCTTCAAGTCAGAAAAGCATCTGTTTTCTTGGAAATATGTTGGCTAGTCTTACTAATGTTGTTTATTAATGATACCTTTATAAATACCTTTATATCTGTCTTAGATATATATTGATATAGATAGATATCATCATCATCATAGACTGACGTCAAAAATTGTCCAAAAAAACAAGCAATGTTAACAGAACTCAAAATAATGTCCCTTAATGTCAGCTTCCATCATCAAGTTGCTTTAGAATACTTTCTCAGAGATACTCAAATGTGGGTTTTGTTTAATGTTCATAGGTAGTTCAGTTATAACATAGCCCTAATACTTTTTCTCTTTTTTTTTTTTGTGACAAGTAAGTGTTCACTTAGAAAGACAGATACTTTTTTGTCACTGGTTTTACATCCTGTATATTTTAAATTTTCATTTAAAATTGAAGAAATATATTTGAATATTATGTTAAGTCATGTAAATAAACATCATCAAAATGAATAAATGATATTTTTGGAAAACAAAATATCTTGGAAGCTATAGAAGAACCGCAGCAAGTATATATAAAAAAATTAAGTAGAATCATTCATCCATCCCTTTGTTTAATAATTGTTTTTTGAGTGCCTACTAGTGCCTGAGAGTGTTCTTAGAGAAAAGGACGTGAGGTTGATAATTTTTTTTCTATTTGTGTGACTGTCATATTTGGATTCATATACAAATAATGGTATGACTCTGCAACATACAGACATGTAAATACATATATGTAATAATAGGAGAGCTCATACATGCATTATATACACAAACATGTATGTATTTGTATATATAATACATATATATACACACACACACTTCCCCACTGTAATGTAGAAATTATGTATTTACCATATTTTCTGGTTTTTGCTCCCTTCACTATGTAAAGGACAAAGGGACTTGAAGAAGCAATCACAAATCCAAATAACTGTGTTTATTAACTTTTTGAAAAACTTTGTCTCTTTATTAACATCTTAGATGATAAGAAAACTTATAAAATTATTTTGTATCGAACCTTTTAGTAGAAAGAAGTATGTGTTCAACATTTGTTGAGATATACAAATTTTCATAGCTACTTTGTTTAAAGTTGACTAATTAATGAACATAAGCATTTCATCATTAAAAATGCATGTGTACATTTTTGCAGAAGCCTTCCAAAATACATATTGGCACTAGATATCTAAAATCAACCATGAGGGCAAAGTAGGATCTTTGTCTCATTATACAGCTGCACGGGCAGTCTCAAAGAACCTCCGACTGGTACAGAGGCATATATAAAGCCAGGGAAGGGTCGTCAGGAGCAACAGAGAAGTTTCCTTCTCTTCCTGAAATCAGTAGAGTGTCTTGGCTGGTCTCTCCCCGCCTGCTCTGACATGGCTTTCTCTAGGGAGCAAATGTTCAGATGCCAGTGAGCATGTATAGAAGCTTCAGGAGAGAGAGGTGAAGAGTGAACAGGGAATGGGAATCTGTAATAATCTGCAGGATCAAATATCTCCCTAAACAGCAGGAGATTTTATATTGGGGATTGCAAATATCAAGATTTAGAGACTACTAATCCTTAGACAATTTTGATTGTTTTTTGTTGGTGCAGAATGTTAGAGTCCATGACTTTTTTTTTTTCAATTCCCAAGTTAGACAGTATGCACTTATCTTTCACAGGACTGTTAGTCTAAAAATCTGGTATATTACCAAAAAAGACTCTTAGATTATTTTATTACATTTTAGTGTAGTTTGCAAAGTAAGGTGATTTTGCTCAACAATTCTGTGCTCTTTTCTCATGCTTTGGGTAAAGACACACAAAACCTAAGAATGTTCTGGGACAATCAGTGGTTTTAAAAATGTGATTCCCCAGACCAGTGGCACCAGTTTTACCTGGGAACTTACTCAAAATGCAAATTTTTGGGGGACCCAAAAAGAATTACACAGAATCAGTGATCTGGGTTTTATCAAGTTCTTCAGGAAATTCTGACCCATGCCCCGTTTAAGGACCACTATTCTAGAAATTCAGTCCTCTGCTTCACATAGTCAAATAAGACATTCAGTAACATGGTTCTAGAAAATAGCAAAGAATTAGTTGCACATCAGGTAACTTTCCTGGTCATCTCAGTCTAAGTTCACGCCGTCCTTCTTCACTTACCGAATAGCATCTGTATGTCTCAAACATTGAATTGATCACATCACATCACAATCTTTCGCTTACATATTTGTGAGCTGATAGAGGCATGAACCATGTGCTATTCAGTATAGTTATATATATATATATATATATATATAACTATAACTATATAGTTATTCAGCCTAGTATAGCCCTAGTACAGCTTGGACTATATTATTCAATAATTGAGTGATTAGACCAGATTCGTGGTCTTTGGACTTCTCACTTTGGCTCAGTTATTTTATGTTTTTGATTCTCAATTTCTTCATCTGTAAAATGAACTAGTCAGTGCTTTCCAAGGTGTTCTCAAAGTTCCAGAATTTCATGATTTCAGTTAATTAATTACCTTAACCAATTTGCTTTTTGTTCACTGGCTAGGCCTAGAGAATTTCATCTGTATTCTTTTCAATTAAAACTCAACACAACACACTTACTGATGGGGGAACCACATCGCAGATTAAGAAAACATTTTGAGGGTGCCTGGAAACCCCAGACAGCATCAGAAAGAAAACAGTGCTTATTAGATATTTGTTGAATGAATGAAGGAGGCACTCAAGGAGTTTTGGATATCAGTCATTTCTTGTGGGAACTCTCGCTGTGAAGTGGAGATAGCTATTCCTAATCGCAAGCAAAGCTAATAAAACCACAGCATTCATTAGCCAGCAAGTGAACAGGCTCTTTTTGGTGCACACTGATTAGACTCTGAAAATGACCCTCCAGTCTAACCTGCCAAGCGCTACTTCTGTTTTTCTCTCTTCAGAGCCCATCTTTCTCTACTTTATTTTAAAAATCTCAATGTATGAAATTATTGAAGAAATTTAAAAATGATGATTTCATGACAGATATCCGACTGGGTGACAGAATTCTTCCAACCTATAAAAACGTGACAGATACAACCAAGAAGAAAATGACATGCTTTCTAATAGTATGACTCCCTTCTTGTTAAGTATTTAGGTACTAATTGAATTATCTGATAAACTGATCTTGTGCCATTGATTAGCACTACATATTCACTGAAGTCTTGCAGAGAAATGCATTTTGGTTAAACTTGTGTGGTTTCTGTAACCCATGTAAGAAAGCTAGCTAATTTAACAACTTTAATTTAAACTCCAAGTAAGAGGGATAAGAGGAATTGAACATTTTTAAACCAAGAGGATAATAAAGGTGGACAAACTTTCTTCTCTTTTCCCCACTTTCTTCTTTGCTAACAACATGATGCATGGAATTGAGACTTAAAGAAGCCTAATCTTGCTCAAGCAAGATTTTCAGTTGAGGTCTAGATCCTGACTTGGGATTCAGTCATTCTGGAGATATCCCAGGAAGGAGTCTGACAACCTGAACTGAACTGGTGTTTCTATTTGGTATTTCAGGCTGCGAATCTCTGATCCTACCTTCTCCCATTCTGGCTTAAACTCTGCTATGGTTTTAGTGTATTCTGAGATATATAACCAGGACAGGCTATATGATTTATAGGCCCCAGTGTAAAATGAAAATGTGGGGACTCTAACTAAAAAGTTGCTACAAATGTCAGGAGAGCAACAACAGAACCAACCAAATGCAAGACCCCCCTACCAAGGACATTGTGAGACAGATGCCCCAAGAGCCTCCCATTCCCACACCAGTTCCTGTGTGGTCCAGTTTTTTGTTTTCTTTGTTCATGCTTCCAGAAAATTTCATTAGAAGAAAGGGTTGGGTGGGATGGAGTTCAAAATTTTTAGTCTAACTTTCTCAGTTAACAGATGATACAACTAAAGTACAGTGAGGTTAGCGATTCATATAAAGTTACACGACTAATTTCTGGAAGAGCTGTACATAGGATTTATGTATCCTGACTCTTAACCTGTTGCTCTTTCTACTATGTCATAATGATTCAACATGAGAGCGAGAACAAGAGTGAGGACTCCATCTTTTTAGTTTTTCTCTTTTTAACTATTTTTTTTTTTGAGTTGGAGTCTCACTCTGTCGCCCAGACTGGAGTGCAGTGGCCACTCCCAGCCACCGCAGCCTCCACCTATTGGGTTCTGGCGATCCTTCCTCCTCAGCCTTCCAGGTAGCCGGAATTACAGGCACGCGCTACCACGACCGGCTGAGTTTTTGATTTATTTTAGAGATGAGGGCTCACTGCCCAGGCGGGTCTCGAACACTGGATCAGGCAATCCACTCACCTCAGCCTCCCAAAGGTGTGGGATTACAGGCTGAGTCACCGAGCCTGGCTTTTGTTTTAACTTTTTGTTATTATTTTGTTTTAAAGATGTGGGGCACAATTCGAGATTAGGTACATGAGTGACCAAGGTACAGATGAAGTTTAGGCCTCCCATTAGTTCTCACTTTGCCTGGTTCAGCATCAGGTAGCCTTATTGATGCTATGTGTCCCCTTTTGATCCCCTGGCAATGTCCCTCTACTGCCAATCCCTTTCTTGTTGCCCACCGAAAATGGACTGTATAAAAAAATGTGGTACATATATATGATGGAATATTACACAGCCATAAAGAAGGACAAAATTATGGACTTTGCGGCAACTTGGATGGATTTAGAGTCTATCATAGTCAGTGATCTATCACAGAAACAAAGAACTGAGTACCACATGTTCTCACCCACAAGTGGATCCTGAACATTTATCTTTAGTTTTTCATCATCCTTGATTTGGTACCATTTGAACAAACCTTACATGCTAAAAAGATCACAATGACATTAAAAGTTATTCTTTACTGCAACATTATTACACCATAAAATTGGTATGAAGAATGCCAATTGAAAGGCCCACTTCAGTGTGTGTGCACGTGTGTGTGTGTGTGTGTGTGTGTGTATAATTTTAAATATTTTCTCTATTATTTTTATGTCCCCATTCGTCTATATTCTAGGCACTTGTTTCATTTTTTAATTTTATACTAGGTGATCCAGACCTGGGTCTCCTGGGACAAAGATAACACATTATATATGTTCTTCAGATTCCCTACTCAAGATGCTTATTTAAAATTTCCACTTAATATTTAAGGATTATGTTTTCCTAATTTGAATATTTCCTATTTCTAATCAAGTTTCTAGAGGCACTCAGTAAAGAATGACTTTCCAAAGCAACTTGCAATGGTGAATTTTTATTAGCTATTATTTTATTGGATATTTCATGGTTATAGTAAATAAGAAACTTCTTAAGCTTAACTTAGGACTAAACACCACAAAGTAACTTTATTCACGGATCATTTTGCTTTCCCATTTCACATACTAGTTTCCCATTCCCCCAAGGCTTCATGAGATCCTCCTCCTACATGCGTCTACCTCTCCGGACTAAATGAAACTGTGTTATCATTGATCATATCCCATTCCTCAGGGACTTTCCCACAGAGCCATTCCTGCTTTCATCTGTCTTGACACCAGAACAAAGAGGATTGGTCAGCATACTCCTTAATGTGCACTATGTTTCAAATCAATGTTCCTGTTTTGCCAATTCACTCACCATTTATTTGTTTACTTATTCATTAATTCAACAAACAACCTGGTAATCAGTCATCAACACTGTACAACCACTGCACTACTGACAGGGGATATGGAGAAGAAAGAACATAACCTCTACCCTCAGAGAGCCTCCTCTCTGGAAGGGTAATTTTTTGAAGTCTAAAGTTATCCATTTTCATCACCATGTCTTAGGACACAGCTCAAATAAAATGCCATGTGTCTCCTGATTATATTTCCCCCAGGATACTATTGCTATCATTCTGGGAAACTTCATCACTTAAACAATAGGTCTTGCAGAATCCTGGCTTCATAGTGCTTGGACTTTCTCTAGTTCAACAACATGGATGGCCGCACCTTGGTACTGGGCTAAACCTGGGACAATTCCGTCTCTCAGAACAAGAAACTGGATATTTCACTCTCTGATCTCCACCTTCTCTCCTTCTCCGTCATTCAGTTCCTCATTCCCTTGAAATAGTTACTTCATTGTGATAATTAGGCCCTTACAAGTTCCCCAACCCCTTATACCCATTTTGACTTTAATTGCCTCAGGTCACCTTGGAGCTTGAAATCACTTCTACCCCTGCTGTTTATTCTCATATCATTCTTGCTTTGTTGAATTAAGACCCAGACCAATCAAACATATCTAAAGAAACTTAAATAATCATATAGTCTAGTTTCAGACTACGTTTTCAAAATAGGATATTCCTCCCTAGTGACAACTGAATCTTCATTCATTGCCCACACCAATTACACTAAATTTCTACTTTTCAAGATTCCAATTCCGATTCCTGTTCCCTTACTGCTGACTGGTGATCTCTTTTTCTTACCTACTTCAAAGAGTGCAACCTGTATGGTGTGAATTCCCTGGACCATCTTAAATAGGCCACGTTTTCTCTACCATCATTCTCTCCTCTTCTTCTGATTTTAATGTTAAAAAAAGACATATTCTTGGCCACTGCCACTGATATGGCTACCATCTAATGCTATTCTCTCACAACTTTTCTGATAGCCTACTCCATCTTTCACCCAGTCCCTTTTTTTATTTCAGCCTTTTTCACTTCCTTTCTTTTGCAGAGGCATACTCAGCAAGTCTTTAGGCTGAAGAAAACCTTCCCTGAAATTTGCAGTCTCCTTAAGGTACCTCTCTATTGTCCTGTCTCCAATATTTGTCCTTATACTGTTAGAAATCCTCTGCAATATTGAGCACTTTGCATTTGAACCTACATAGCTTGCTATATTTCAAATAAAATATTTTAATCCATACATTATTATAATCAATAATAACAATGAGAATGGCTAGCAACAATTGAGCATTACGTCCTTACATTGTACTAAACATTTTATACACATTTCTTCGTCATCTACCATTATTTATCACAAAGTTGAATGTAAGTCCTTAATGATAGTGATTAATATTTTCTCACTGTATCTTTCATGATGCCTAAGGAATGCCTTGCACCTAGTAGGGTCTCAATAAATGACCATTGATTTGAATTGCTAATAAGGCTCTAATAATTTTTTTTTGTAAATTTTGTCTTCCTGTCATGATTTTTTGTTTGGTCTATCAATACCATACGATTTTATGTTCCTTAAAGACAGAAACTAAATCTTCTATTTCCTATTGAAGTTTCCTTCCCAAGTCTCAGTTCAAATTTTGCACACAGTGAACACTCTGATAATGAATGAATACATGTATCTTAGTGTTTGCTAGCAAGGAACAAATGTTTTATTTGTTTATTGATTGGTATCCAGAATAACAATGTTTTAGATTCCACATATGAGTGAGATCATGGTGTATGTGTCTTTCTGTACCTGGCTTATCTCACTTAGCACAGTGTCTTCCAGGTTCATCCATGTTGCTGCAAATGACAAGATTTCATTCTTTTTTTATGGCTGAATAGTATTTCGCTGGGCACATATACCACATTTTCTTTATTCATTCATCCACTGATGAACATTTAGGCCAATTTCAGAGGCTAAGGAGTGTAGAGGAAGATGAAGATGACAAGAGATCAGCCAATGGGTAGCAAACTACAGTGTAATATGAGAAATCAGTTCTGGTGGTCAATTGTATAGTAGGATGACTAGAATTAACAAAAATAATATATTGTATATTTCAAAGTAGATGGAAGAGTGGTTTTTAAATGTCCTTATCACAAAGAGATGAAAATTGTTTAAGGTGATGGATATGCTTATTACCCTAATTTGATCATTACACAACTAATACATATATTGAAATATTACACTGTACCCCATAACTATGTAGACTTCTTATGTGTCAATCATATATTTAAAAAGATAGGATTCCTGATGCTGGTCAGTTATCAAATAAACCAAAAATCTTTGACAGCTTTCATAATGTATTATTTTTTTAAGTCATTAGAGTCTCAGTCTGTCCTAGGCTAGTGTGCAGTGGCACAATCATGGCTCACTGCAACCTCAACCATCTGGGCTCCGGTAATCCTTCTGCCTCAGCCTCCCAAAGTGCTGGGATTATAGACATAAGACACGACACCTGGCATAGCTTTCATCCTCATTATGTAGAAACATTACCAATACTACTAACTACTACAATTAAAGAAGAGATGCTAAACAAAAATGAAATGAGGTAAAAACCTAAACTACTTCTTTTTAACCTTCATATTTTAACTTCAAATGCCAGAGAAGTGAAATGAATTTGTCCTAAACTTGTCAGTGTAGTTCTCCAGGATGTCAAAGGAACTTAATTGGCAAAGGCTCTCAAAATTGACTGGTTAGTCCTTTCATTGTAAATTTGTTAAATATTGTATTTTTGTTTTCTGAGAAGGTAATGAGGAACTAGTGTGAAAGGAGGAAACAGTTTACAATGTATTCATTCCTTAATGAATAAAAATACTTTAAAGCTTACTTGTAGATGTAAACAAACTGGTAACAAAACAAAACAGAGTGAACATCTATTCTATGTTAGACACTGTATGTTAGGTTTCAAAAATGACATATCACTTAATCCCTACAATAGATCTGTATGCAAGGAGTCATTATTTCCACTTTACTGATGTAGAAATGAAGGCTTATCAATTACATACTCAAGTTCATGTAACTAGTAATTGGTTGAGGCAAAATTCAAATGTAGGTTATCTATCTCTTGAATCTGGAGCACTTCAAAACCATTGCCTCTCATATGTAAAACAATGTATATGTTATTCTTAGAATATTGGAGGCAAGTTTCATGACTATGGTTCTACAGTTCATTTTTGTGTAAGTTGAAGGATGGAGGCCAAAACTGGCCTTGCCCAGTTTCTGGAATGTAAGGTGATTTTTTTCCCCCCTTAGCAAATGAAGCACAGATGCAGGTGGTTATTAATAGCCCTTTATAACTAGAGTACTAGATTGTCTGAGTAAATATAACTTTCACACATTCAAAGAGGAAAACATCAGGGCCCTATTTGGGTCTTGATATGCACGTGGAACTGCATTAATGCTAATGATCACCATGGCCTAAGATAGATCCTTGTTACTATCAGCGCGTAGGAAAGCTTGTGTTTATCACGTGCCTAAGTTTTTTCATTTCTCTAGTTTTCTTAGAAAATAGTTTTTTTCAGATACTCTGAAAAATTTTACCTAACAATTTCATCCTGAATTTAAATCCTATTACTTCTGGAAATTGTAGGGTTTCTTGTCAAAAGTTGTTCTTTATCTTAGATGGTAAAGCATTACAATTTTCTTTCTGTTTTAAAGATATTAAAACCAGTAAAACTATGAAACGTAGAGAGTTATTAGTATAAATCTGAGTTTGCAGTGCTTCATGTCACTATAAATCAATTTGTCACTCTGTTGATCTAACTTTGCTAGTAAAAAATAGTGGTACTTAAGGCTGTTTTTCTTTGCCTTCAACAAGTGGATTTCAGGGACAAAAATCCTGGTTTCACTCTCTGAAGATACTGACCAATCTCCTCTACAGGCAATGTTTTTCCCTGCTGTGCTTCCTTTATCAGAGTCCATTCTTCTCTATCAAATAGTCATTCATTCATTCATTTTCTAATCATAAGGTCTACCATGTGTGTTCACTGCTGTACTGGACACTTTGAGGCAAAACGGAATAGTCCTCTTCTTAGCACAAACATTTTTTAGCCACTTACTTATGTCTATATATATATTATTTAATTGCCCCAATAATCCTATAAGACAGATAACATTTTCATCCGTCTTGTCTTTATGAAATTAACTAGATGAAATCGTAACTAGGTTTAAACAATATAAAACGGAAGAATAAAAAAATGCTAAAATTAGTGGTGTGCACCTTAGGGCTGTGGTATTTCAGAAAAGGAAGAGATTGATGTGGTTTGGGGTGTTCCAGGATGACCACATTAAGGAAATGGCATGTGAGCTGGTCCTGAAGAACAGAAAGGTGGGGAGAGTTTGGATGACTGGAGACAAGGGGCTGAGAGATTAAGGGCTGAAGGGGTAGCATAGACCGAATTCAGAGGCTGGTTTAAGGTGATTCTTTTTTGATATCACCAAGGGGTTTCTTCTGATAAGAATAAAGCAGCGTGGCATGAAATGGGTGGTACTTAATACTGGACTGAGGAATGTGGGTTTTTGTCCTACAGGCACTAAAGGGCAATTAAGGATTCCAAGAAGGAAATTTGGACATTGAGAAAAAGGTTCTAGGAAGGATGTGGGCTGAGTGAATAGAGGAGGACATGAAGACCAGAGACCAGCTCAGTGCAACTCAGTTCTTCTGGTTTGGGAGACTGCAATAATGGGAGAAGAAAATGTCTGGCTGGTTATTTCAACCCTGGGGTAAAAAAATGTCAACCTAAAAATATGAACGGGAAATCTAAATGCTGCTTGTCTCTCTTTCACACCCTCATTTCTTCAAAAAACACAAAAAACTTTCTGACTTTGACCATTCCAGCATCTGTGGCAATCAAGTGGCTCAAATCCCACAAGTTCATTGGAGAGAGATAGATGTCATTTTAGCGTGGATGGCTAGAGGAGAACAGCCAGTAGCTGGATCTTAAGTTGAAGTTGGAAGGAGAGAAAAAGATGGTTCATAATTTGTAATTTCAACCAGAGAGGATGTATTATTTCAATTCCATATATACTGGAAGGCCAGGGATAAGAAGTGGTAAACTTATGACTAGGAAAAGATATGTATTTATTCTCTAAAAGAGCAGGGTTATAAGTGGAGGATCACTAGTAAATTCCTAATTACTAAGTCTAGCGTATTTGCTCAGCATTCTTTCAAGTGTAGTTATTTGAAGCTTTTAATTGGGTTGACCATTCTCACCTTTATGAAATTCTTTGTTTCTGAATGTTTACATTTTTTCTCTCTTCTTAACAATCTTGTTTCTTTCAGTGAATTTGAATTTTCTCCCTATCCACCAGGAGCCCTGGCATCAGCTTTCTCTTGCTTCATTCAATAAATACACTCAACTATAAATATCATAGTTCTATGATGTCAAATATTATCTGAATATATTACATGACTCTCAAATCCGTATCTCTAGCCCTGACTTCTTGAGTTTCAATTTCTTGTTTCCAACAGACATTTCCATATTCATATATATGAGTTTTATATATATATATACACACACACACAATATGCATATAGTTAGTGTATATGTGTGTATACATATACACACATATATTATATACATCAATTTTATATGAAAATACTTATTTCTCAAGTATGGTTCAAGATTGTCTCAAAACTGGATCCTTCTGTAGATCTAGAAATAGCAAGTATTGCTATATTCTAAACACGCAGAGTCACAATTTTGAAACCATTTCCCTCCATCATCAATTAGTTGTTAAGAAGTCATGTTGCTAATTTCACAACTGTCTCCATCCTAGGACAAGATTTTTATCACTTTTCACCTGGACAACTACCATGACTTCCAGTTGAAGTCTCAGAGTCTGATTTTCCCCTCTGAAAATCATGGTAGTATAACATGACCTGAGCTCTTTTGTCTAATGCTGACTTCAACTTAAATGTCCAGTTTTATTCCCCATAAGTTGCCTCCTAGGACCCTCCAATCCAGCCAGTCCTTTTACTTAATATTCTCTAAAAAAATTAAAGACCACATTTTCCCTCTTTGGCGCCCTTCCTAGCTTCTCTATGACTACTGAAAATGTACTTAGTTCGAATTCCACCTTCTTCATGAAACCTTATGTAAATACCCATTCCATAAGATCTCTCCTACTTCTATAATTCAAATAATTATGTTTCCTACAATTTGTTGCAAATTTCTCACACACTTTCACTCATTGTTCATTATTATTTTTTCATTTGTCTTAGTCTCATCTTTCAAATTAAATAATAACCATTTCTTAGTCTTCCTGGTCCATCTTCCACCACATGCATCCAAGAGTGAATATACAGAACACTCTCAGTGAATACTTATTGATTTATTTATTGACTGAATACATATGAACTATAAGAAAGAGTAAGTATTATGAGAAAAGGGGATCTTAAAGCCTGGTGGAAGGACATTCAAAATTGATTTTTAAACCTTCTAAATAGAAACCATTTTTATTAACTTCACTTTAGACTTTAGGTATATACAACATTTAGTAAAATGTTACTTTGTGAAATACATTTTTTTGGTGACACTTTAAATGCTTATAAAAATAATAAAAATAAGCTTTTATTTATACTCAAAGCTGAAATTTGACATTTATTTTTAAAAAGGAACACGAAGCTATTTTTTATCCCATGAATTAGGCCATTATAGAAAGTACTACTATATGGTATTTCTCTGTTATTTTGTTTTTTATATGAAGTTATTTTGTCTTGTTTCTATTTTTTGGATGGTGATAGTACTCCTACAACCTAGAATAGTAAAACTAGAAGTTTTCTTAGCAAGAGACTAGTTTAGTACATTCATTTTATAGTTGCAGAAGCTGACTTGCTCAAGGTTGTGATCTAGTTATTACCAGAGCTATGTATAAAAATTAGGACTATTGGTGCCAAATTCTAGATTTATTCTATAACCATATATTATGCAGTTTTATTTTTATACTTTAAAATGACATTATTTGAATGAATTTTAAAATGGCAATAGTTTTTCATTATTTATCTTATTTTACATCCAAGATAGTGAGTTATGCCTTTAAGTTATTAACAAAAGCATTCTAAATAGACACACAGAATGAACAGTTTATTATGATGTGTATCAACATAAAGGAATATGAGCATCATCTTAATTACCTACATTTCTGAAACTTCATAAAACCAAGTTTTTTTCATTGATGAGTGGGAACAGCTGTATCATTTTTTTGGTTTTGTTTTGAAAGATACATTTATACTGGCCACTATGCTAATATTTGTAATGACAATGTGAAGTCTTGTTTGAAACACCAAAAATAGTTAGTCTCATCTATGAAAAGAGAAATAAATATGGTGAATCAATGTAAATTTATGCTGGTGACATGAGAATATGGGAGAAGATGCCATTCAGCTTTTGGGGGGAAAATTAAAATATCACAATTGTCTTGAACCTCTTTAATGGCAGTAGCGGAATAAAATAAAACACTACTTGCTGCCTTCCCACTGTAATCTTTAGCTTTTCAACCTTCCATACGACCCTGCAATCCCTCTACTGAGAATATACCCGGAAGAACACAAATCACTCTATAAATAAGATACTTGCACACATATGTTTATTGCAGCATTGTTCACAGTAGCAAGAACATGGAACCAACCATGCTGCCCATCAAACGAGAACTGGTTAAAAAAAAATGTGGTACATATACATGATGAAATATTACGCAGCCATAAAGAAGAACAAAATCATGAACTTCACAGCAACCTGGATGGACTTAGAGTCTATAATACTGAATGATCTTCCCCAGAAACAAAGAACTGAGTGTCACATGTTCTCATTCATAAGTGAACCTTAAACAGTTATCATAATACTATAATAAAAGGATTGGCAGTAGTGGGAAACTGCTGGGGGGGCGGAGAAGTGAGATTGGCAGTAGTGAGAGTCTGCCTGAGGAAGTTACAAGGGTACCTGCATAATGAACATTTGTATATCTAGCCCTGAATTGTACCCCATATTTTTAAAATAAAAAATTAAAAGTTAAAAAAAATTAACTTTATTAAAAGAACCGAAATTGTCAATTCTTCTGTAAAACTTCTGCCTGAAAAACATTACTTAGAGGGGCTAAAAGAAGCAGAGAATTAAAAGAGGAGAAAGAATTAAAAGGAACTTAGATGACAAAATTTTGCAAGGAATTTGTTTGCAGAAATTTGTCTTTCTGAAACAACAGTTACAGTCTAAATTGCAGTACATCATTTGAATTCTCAATAAATGACATCAAGTGGTGGTTAGTTAGAGGCATATCATATTCTAATTTTAAAATTATTTTTTCAGTTTTTAAAATAAAAATTATTACTGGAAATTCAGTCAACTCATACTCTGAAAGAATCTATTTTTATAGTTTGATATTCTTGAGCATCACAGGCAAATTAAGGGTATCAGAATAAAAGATTTGCTTAATAAAATACCAAAATGTAGAGAATTCTCACTTGAAACCAAACCAGAGACTTGTAAAGTCTGACTTATTTGTTAAGTCATGGAGACACAAATGGATGGGTCAGTGTTTCTTTCCTTGACTCATTAAATCCCATGACATAGGACAAACATGATCTAAGTGTGGTACACGTAACTTACCTGTACCATTGTTAACTGTGGTCTGGATCGTGGCTTCCGGCCCCATAGTGTCATAGTCTTCCTTTATTTCTTCTGTGGGGGAAAATTATCTTTAGCATTTGAGAATTGTAGAAAGGCTTACTATACTAAGCATGCCAAGCACAGGAACAAGGAAGATTCTTTTAAAGGAAACAGAGAAAAGGCTTGTTGTAAACCACTAAACAATAGCTTTGTTCAGGCAATTGAATGAATCCAATAGTGCTAGCTGCACAAGAACTTATTTACTTTAAGCATTACTGCAAGCTGTGAAAAACAGAGGTGCTTATTTGGAATAAACGAAGGGCTTTTCTTCTGGTGGCAGTTCTAGTGACAAACGGGGGAACGATATTATTTTTTCAATAAGCGTCAAAAGCAACTAAGTATTTGTCCTTATGAAGAGGCAGGCTAGCTACTATGCCTCTGGTAACTCTGGACACTTAGTGGCAAGTTAGAATTTCTCATTTTATTTTCATGCTTTTCTTTTCCCTTGGGGTAGCTATAATGGTGCAGATCTATGCAAGCATACTTTTTAAAAAACCTAC
>JAPVLO010000031.1:7160000-7165000 GCA_027257055.1 Cephalopachus bancanus | reverse complement strand
GATTCAATTTTGTATAATAATCACCATATACTGGTTTAAATGAGGGTCACTGGGCAAAATATATTAGACCAGTGTCTATTTTTGAACTTATAATACTTATTTTTTTATTCAGCACTCAAAAGTGTGGAACCTCCTTCATAACGTAGCAAAGTTCTATTTAGTCCCTACAGGTCAAATAAACCACCCCTTGCATGAATCTCACAAAATTTTATACATGTATTGGAGCTACATGGCTGGCACAAAAACAGACGGTTACTTCAAAACCACAAAGAAGTGGGAGCCCAAAGAATTCCTTTCTGCAATTCAATAAACAAGAGGAAAGATGTACTGTTTGCTGGCTCAAAATAGACACTAATTTTACATCTGTCTCTGAGGCACAGCAAAAAGCCAACTAAAGAGCAGTAATAAATGTCCAAAAACAGCATCAGTATCCAAAACTCTCACAGTAATCTTCAGAGGAATTAATTACAAGTCTGTATAACAGTTGCATTGGCAAAATGCACCCATAATTATATACAGGTACTGTACTGTATTACAGAGAAATTTGTCATGTGATACCATGTTTACATGATAATTGATGGATAAGATAAAACTATTTGCATATGAAGTGCATATGAATTATTGGCATGGCTCACCATTTATGTGGAATCATATTAAAGTTTCATTTTCTCTAAAACTGTATGTATAATGTGGGGTTACCAAAGGGTATAAAGCTGATACTTAAATTTGCTTTATAGTAAATGGGCCTGGAAAGATATATCTATATATGCATTACTAAAAACTTATATTTAAAAGGCTTCATAGTTTATCTATAATAAGCATTATTTTCAACTCACCAGATTACATTAAATTCTCTCTATTCTTTCATCTTAGTAAACAATCCTTTAAATTGTATCACTATGCCAATTAATTTTATAGTCATATGCAAAATAAATACTGGTTTCTTTTCGTTGTCTATATATATATCTTTTATTTTCAGATTTTTGTGTTCTGGTGACATGTAATAGAATAGTAGCAAAATGTGACATTTTTATAATGTCCATACCTGCCGGAAAATTTCAGCATTTGCAAAAATGGCCTATCATAGCATTTAAACATTGCTGATAATTAGCTTGACATTTGAAATAGCAGAACTGTTGTTTTGAAAATGCCCTATACAATGTTACCTTACTAACCCTTTTTCCTACTTATATGCTTTCTCTACATTATTCTGTCAGTTGCAGTACAAATAACATATCAGTTGCTAATGTATTAACATGCAAAAGAACTGCTGTGGGGGGCAATATTTCATCTTCATCAGAAGCAGAAATTCTATTGCTGTAAAGGAAAATTACATATGCAGATTATAGACAGTTAATTGTTACTAAGGTGGTCAATAATGATTTCCTATAACTCCATTCAAGTTGTGTACCAATAAGTCTCAATGTCATCACCAAACATTTGCTAAATACCTACAATGAGGTAAATTCAGAAGATAAAAGAAAGTGCCCTTGTCACCTCAGGAAGCTTACAGTCTATTTGGAGAAATAGAATCAATAAATTTGTCATATCAGAGGTACCCCTGATATGTTACAAAGAAGATGATACAGGCACACTGAGGTCAAATGATAAGTCAAAGGCCATGAAGTTAGTTGGTTGCAAAGCCAGCATGTCTTCAGGCATACAACAGTCAAACAAAAATATACATCATAATAATAATACAAATTCCCAGTGTGGAATGTCATCTAAATTTAAAATCCACATAATCAGAGTAAGGGACCAGAAATCCCTGGGACTTTTTGAGATTTTCGTGCCACAAAATGGAGATTGTTGCTTAATTTTAAATTGTTTTGATGATTGTTACTTTCATAGATCCCCTTAATTTGAGTTATAGAAGCCTACCAATTTGATCAATTACCAGAATCTAACAATACACCCATGTTTCCTGCAATAGTTTGGAAACAATAGAAATAAAGAGACAGCTCACAGAATTACGAGCTTGAAGACTTGCCTTGTCCTAGCACCAACATGTAACCAGCTGTGTGGCCTTGGCCTATCACCCAAGCAAACTTGGTACAAAAGAGTAAAAATCATGATATTGGGTTCCCTGTGAAGGAGCCTATGAAGTTGTGTGTGATGTCACTTTGTGAGTATAAAACACTAAAATGGACATGCAAGGTAGTGTATAACCACTGAAACACCATTGCTCCAGTGTCTTCTTTTGTCTGGTACTGTGATGTGTGGTAGCTATAAGGAAACGAGATTTGAACTTATGCCTGTCACAGTGTCGGTGTTAGTCCTTCATTTAAAAATTGACTCACAGCCTCAAGTGGGAGTCCCATGATAGGAGAGACCCCACTTAATCCTTCAGCGAAGATGTGATATAGACATGTAACCTCATTTTAAAAATGTATCTGCTGATCATATGACTTAAAGTTTAGAAGAAGTCCTTGGAATTTTATGAGTCACTTAGTTTCCTAAATCTCTTATGCTCAGACGCTTGGAGATCACTTATGTTTAGCCAGTGGATTAAAGGCCCCATGGGACTGTTTCCCAGCATGTCTTTATGTGTGGTGAGAGTTGGTAGGACTTTCTAAGACTTTTCTCTAGTAGCTTAGCCTTTATTTCTCCCTGTCTTCCCCACAAATTTCTATTTCCAGGTACGTGCTACTGAGGACAGGATGTGGCTCTTTTTGAAGAAGTTTTATACAGTGACTCTTAGTCTTCTAGGACAGATTGACATCCTTCTTTATCACAATTAACTTGTTACTTCTGCACTTGGGTTGGTAAAGATAACAGGGCTAAATTCAAGGCTCAATTTCTTATTTAATAATGGGGGCTTAGTGACAGGTACAGCAAGGCAAAGACAAATTCAAACAGATTTTCTTCTGAATCTGAACATGTGTCTCTGAAATGAATGAGCCTTGCTTCTCTATTTTAAAATGGGCATAATTTTATCACTTGGGCATGAAAGATGATGTATTAATGCTAGGAAAAAGGGACCATACCACTTTGAAATATTCAGATGAAATGTGCTATGCAGTTCAAAACATTGTTATAAAGAACTACTATTAACTTACTATAGTCAGCCTTTATACAAACTAGCTTGGCCACTTTAATTTTTTATCCCAGGAACATTCAAAGGCATTAAACCCGCATTATAAATTAATGAGTTGTAAAATGTCAGCTGATAAAACAAAAGCAGTTTTGAGTATAGGGATAAAAATGTTTCCATTTCAGATTAGCTATGTAAAAAATATGCATATTAAGTGAAATGAGAGAGAAATTTCTGTAATGCCATGGTTCCAGTGGAGAGAGGCCAGTTCTGAGGCTCCTACATCTTCTTGGTTAAAGGAACATCTTGGGAAGATGGCAGTCATTCATCCCTCTGGAAGTACCAGCAGCTTCCCTTGTACCTGGGAGAGGTTTTCACATTTCAGTGAAGTTTTCACAATTCAGATTTTAAAAAGGTTCCAATTTCCATAAATTTGTTGAGGCTCTGGATAAGTTTACATGCAGGTAATTACATCTTAGTTATGTACTTTTCTCCTCCAAATCGCTTCCTTAATGAAGGAAATATAAAAATGTTAGCAAATAATAAAAGCAAGGACCTTCCCTTTTGCCAAACTATCATAAAAATAGATATTGGTCAGAGAATTTGTAACAGTAAATTCAGTTATCTTTCAAGAAGACACCGTATTCCTAGGTCACAATGTTCTAAGTAAAATTTGTGCTTTGCCAAAGATTTGACATCTGTTTGTTATTTTTTTCTACAAAAGTAAACATATTCAGGCTTTCCTGTATATCTAGGGCTAATAATGGTTTTTATTACCCTACTTAACTACTACTAAAGGAAACTAATTATTGTATTACTGTTTCAAACTTACATTCCCCAACCTCTCCTTTCATTAACTGATAATGTAGCTGTCATATCTATCATTCAGAAATTTTTTCAGCTTTACTTTCTGTCTACATCTGTAATATGCTTATACTACCGAATATAATACTTACTAATCTATACTCTGGAACACAAGTCAGTAGTCCCTTTGATGGCCAAAAAAGTCTACCAGTGTCTTTTTCAGTGGACCCAGTGTGATGGCATGCTGAGGGAAGGCCCCCAAAAAGTTGCTATACACAAATAATTTTATATACATTGTACAACGATTTGCCAATGATTCTACAATGCTTTATAAATATATCAAGTTATTACATGTCTTCCAACAATATGTCAGAAGGAAACAAAGATGATAGAAGACTTTCTTTAATTATTGGAATCCATGATCATTCAAAAACTTGCTTCATAGCCATCAAAAAAAAGTATTAAGAGGCTATACAAAAAAAAAAAGCTTATTATCATGACTGAAGGATATTCAAGAGGAATGTGAAAATAACTGTAATTTATTTAGGACCTGGAAGTATGAAATAATAAGCTTCTGAGCCATCAAAATTGTTTTGGTATTTTTTTATCTGACATGAGTGCAGACCTTGTCTAGGTTTAAGTTTTATAGTAATGAGACCTTGGAAATAAAACCTTGAATAATCTGAATATAAGAAAGGGGAAATGTGTCCTTGTGTAAATAGATATTGTGTCTATCACCTTCCTCTGAAAAGGTTACATAACTTTCAAAGCCCATAAAAGGTGTAAAGTCAGTAACTGCCAGGGTACGTTGGAATATTTTGTAAAAAATAAACACAAAATAGAAAAACTATAATGATTCTTCTCTGATTGTTTACACTTATCCCACCCCAAACCTTGCCTGTAACTGTACTTTTTTCTAAGATCTAGATATAACTGAAATACACTTTTAGCTATTGCAATCCAATGAAATTAAACTGCTGCCCCCCAAAAAAAATCTTCACATGAACTCATGCTTTCATCTGAAGTAGCAGCATCTTGTCTCTTAAAGAAATATATTTTTTTCCCCGAAAAAAGCTTTCTGTGCTTCTGTGAAAAAGGAGAATGGAGTTCTAGCCCATCCATAAAAATAATTGCTTTCAAATATTTGTCAGTCTGACAGATC
>JAPVLO010000031.1:7155000-7157500 GCA_027257055.1 Cephalopachus bancanus | reverse complement strand
AATTCCGTGTCAAGTCTCACCTTACAAAAGTGTCCTGAGGCTTATGTTGGTGGTGTAAATTGCAAACAAGGTCAATGAACCAGAGAGAATAATGCCACGATTCAGAGGTAAAGAAAGAAAAATGGATGGATCAATGTCCTAACCTTCAGAATTTGTAAATAATTGGGGGTTAGGTGGCATGGCATATGGTTAAGTCTTCTTGCAGAAGATTTCACCTAGACTTTCCCCCTTTTTGCCACACAAACACCATGTAAACAAACAGTCCATCAGCAAGTTTGCTTAAGCAGTGTGCTCCACGCTTGGAGCAATCTAGCTGTCATGACAGACACAGCTCTGCTTGGACACCACAACTCTTAACTTCAGATTTTCTCCTAAGGCAGTTCAGTGATCATCCTTCCTTTCCTCCCTTCTCTTCCTTTAGCTGCACGTGTGTGTGTGTGTGTGTGTGTGTGTGTGTGTGTGTGTGTGTGTGTGTGTGTGTGTGTTTGAGAGAGGAGAGAGAGAAAGAGGAGAGAGAGAGGAGAGAGAGAGAGAGAGAGAGAGAGAGAGAGAGAGAGAGAGAGAGAGGAAGAAAGAGAGAAAGAAGCTTGTGCCTTCCTAGTATGCTTCAACTGCTTCTTCCTAGGCCCCAACTCTCCTTTCCTGCCTCATTCTGTCATTTTCAGGTAGTGGAATTTGCTGACCCTGGCCACTTGGCGGCCTAAGCCTGGATGTGGCAAAAGTCAGATAGTCACAGTGCACTGCTGTGTTCATCTGAGTCACAAAGGACTTTCATTTTGGACATCCAGTTTGTTCAGTAATTTCAATGGACTTCCTTCCTTCACTGAAAAGACGGCCACATCATATACTGCTTCTTTATTTTACCTCAAGGAACAGGTGACACAAATTAATCATACCAGTATTCATTTTCCAAAAAAATGAAAAAGAGTAAACTTTCACTTTTTGAGGTAGCAAGGAAAATTCCTCAAACAGATGAAAATGCCAATTATTGGCTATAAATAAATACATCTGCAATTTTTTTTCCTCCCTAATTCTTTTGGATATAATTTACTAAGTCCCTCCTAAGTATTTTAGATGTAAGCCACCTTTTTCTCTGTTAGCTTCATTTTACTCATCAAGATTATCTATTGGCTGACAGCTGCAAGATCTATGACCAACACCCTAAAAAAAAGGGAGCAGTTTGAAAGTGACTATAAATTTTATCCATTCTCTGGCTAAAGTTATCTTATGAAGTATTGATAACACATTATCATAAAGAGCAGAATAATACTGCACAAAATGATACTAAGATGTTTAAGACTCCTGCCTTACTGAAAGTTATTATTCAGAAGTTTACATAGTCTGCAAACACTTATCAGAAGCCCTGGGCAGAAAGAACAGAACCTCCGTTTCATTAAGATACAGTGGAATGTTAGAGGTTTAGGGCAGATAAAGGCCAATCCTCAAAAGTTCAAAATCTTCCTTGATGATAGAACAACCACATAAATTAAAATGGATGTGTCTTGGAGGTGAAGACCTGAATATGGGTATTCATATGCAACTGTAAAGTTTTACCAAGACCTGCCTTTCTTAATTTATTATGGTGGAAAATCATAGAATTGCTGTACGAATCGCTTTCGTATTGAGCCCCAAAAGAGGACACACTGTTGTATATATGTCATTTTAGTGAAGGAAGTTCCAATATAAGCAATATTAAAATATTAAATTAAATTATTTTTAAAAATTAGTTTTAGAATGTCAGAAGTACCTGGAATATATATAATGACTTCATGAATATACTTTTTATAATGTAACTCATTAACACAGGAAAAGAATGCTGTGTATTATAATGACCATTCAACTTTCAAGCCAAAGAACACAGATATGTTAAGACTTAAAAGGAAAAGAAATCACTCTTCCTTTATTCTTCAAATATTTTTTGCAAAATAAATTAATCAATGCCAACTGGAACCCCAAACTACTATTTTTGAAAAAGATAAAATATAGATTCAAATGATATGTTTATTCAGCATTTCAAATTGCTTGACAAGTTAAGATACATAAACTTTTATTTTGTAAAGACATTTTGGGGTTTTTTTGGTGAAAAATTTACCTTTCCTTACAAAGCATGTACGTTTTAATAGACAGACATTTAAGTTATATTTTTCCCAGCACCTAAAACATTGGTATTGATATAGTTTAAGTTTTGAAAAATATCGGCCCTTGCCTTTTTTAATGCACATACATTGCATGACACAGAAAGCACTTTAAAATATTGTAACATAGTAGCAACAGAAATGACAAAATTTTCCTGTGTTGTCCCATTTTTATTGGACTTTTCTAATAGTACAATTTAATTATTTCTCAATTATATTTAATTTGCACATGAAACTTTCTGAAATGTTAATGCAATGCTTTGTCAGTGTAGGTATTTTTCAAGGCTTGTATTTTTATTCAAACTTAGATCCTTGGGGAAAAACAGACAGGTTAATGACAATAGGGAGACAAGCATTACAGTTCC
>JAPVLO010000031.1:7150000-7152500 GCA_027257055.1 Cephalopachus bancanus | reverse complement strand
GGGAATTTCACAGCCCCCAACTGAGACAGAGAAACGCCACCCAACCATCCACAAAATAACAAAAAATATCCCCATTTTTCAAAAATAGTAATTTTTAGAAATAGAAAACAGAAACAAAATTCATAAAGAACTTTACCTGAATAGTAAATTCACTGTCATTTTATGCAATATTCAGAGGACTTTCCACTTTGGGGAATCTCAGAATTATAATTACTGGAAGCTCTGCTGTGTCAACGCTTTCAGTCTCAGAAAGTTATTAAATCAAACCCTTTAAAAGTAAATTGAAAATGTACCCATACTTTGACTTTTCAGCAGCATTGTTGCATAAGCCTTTCAGATGGAGGTAACACATGTGGGGATACTCTATGCAGTGTCATCTCCCTTCATTCTTCTTTCCCTTTCTTCTACTTTTGAGATTAAGTGCTCAAGTTCTAACCTTCATACAGGCAGTTAAACTTGGGATTCCCTAGTTCAGAATTAGCCCACCTGTCTCAGAACACAACTAAACATACTTGCATTGAGCGGGCAATAACATTTCCAAATATCCATATGATGCTTTCAGAAGACTCTGACAGTAGTTAATGGATGCCGACTCCCTGTCCTCTTCCTTTCTTCCTTCCTTCTTCTCCCTCCCAACCCCCTTCCTTCCCTATCCCCTCTTCTCCCCTTTCCCATCCTAGTAGGTAAACTTAGTGTGGAAAAGATACATCTTTTGTTTTCAGGGGTCTGTTTTCACAGGACATGTCACATGCATATATCATCTTATCTTAGCGAGACCCCGGGCTCTTAAGATCCATTATTTATCCCAGTGCCTGATGCTCTTTACTACAGGTATTCCTAGATCCCAGGGTATTTTAATAGTTATTCAGCAATTCTTCTCTCAAAAACTTTCACGTACAAGTTTGTTTGATGACTCATAAGGCACTATACCAAAGATTAAGTTTAATAACTGCAAATTTAAGAAAACTGATTTTAGCCGGGCTCGGTGGCTCAGCCTGTAATCCCATGCTTTGGGAGGCTGAGGTGAGTGGATTGCCTGAGCCCGCGGGTTCGAGACCCGCCTGGGCAACTTGGCGAGACCTCATCTCTACAATAAATCAAAAAAATCAACCAGGTGTGGTAGCGCGTGCCTGTAATTCCGGCTACTCGGAAGGCTGAGGCGGAAGGATCACCGGAGCCCAGCAGGTCAAGGCTGCGGTGGCCGGGAGTGGCCACCGCACTCCAGTCTGGGGTGACAGAGTGAGACTCCAACTCAAAAAAAAAAAAAAAAAAAAAAAAGAAAGAAAACTTATTTTAAAGTGTGATAAAAGTTGGAGTGCTTTGGTATATACATGTCATCATACCGCTCCAAATGTCATATCCCGAGCTCTTCACACCCCCGTTCTGTTTTACATGTAAGCATTTCTTTGGTTGCTAAGTACCTGGTCAAGTGATAGCCTTTACCATATAATAAGAGGATTTTGTGTTGGCCTCCTCTCCTTTATGCAATGAAAAGATGACTGGGATAATTAATGAGTAGCTATGAAAAAGTGAAGAAAATTTGTATAACTATCTCTCAGTAGCTTATCCATAAAATGTATTATGATATTTCTTACATGTCTAATATGCCTATATATGTTCTTTCTTTGATCACTGCCTTTTGTTTATGGCCAACAAAAATGCTCCTTATTTTTTATTATTATTCCTTATCATGTCCCCTAGTTACTCCCATCTTGTCCCATCTTCATGACTAGAACTTTTGACTAGAAAATAATACATTTTCTTATAACTCTCCAAATTCTTCCAACTTATATTCAATGATAGATAAACTAATGAGTCATAAAAAAGCACCATGGCACAAGACCACCTGAACATGCTGAGGCCATTTTTTCCCTGGAAGCATGATGACCCTTAGTTAGTTACTGAGTAAGGGATTCCAGCTTCACATGCTCTTCTGACGGCCCATTTGGCCTCCTTGAGGGGCCAACTCCAAAAAGGAAGTGCAAAGAGAGGAAACAACCTTGGACTAAATGCAGGGACAGTTCTTGCATACATTTTATTTTTCTGTAGCTCTGGGGTCAGGCTATGAAATTTGAATTCCAGCTCCCCAACTTGCTAACTTGTGATATTTCATCTGCCTCAGTGTCCTTCTTTATTCAGCAGAGGGTAAGAGCAATATCTATCCTTGGGTTGCTGTGAAGATTAGATGTAAAGTACTTAATGACTGGCATATAGTAAGTGCTTAATAAGAAACGCTAGGTATAATTATTATTATTTGCTAAGTCTATTGATAGTTTTGGGTGACAGTGGATTTTGTATATTTCTTTCATTTGGTAACTGAAAGAAATTTACAGTAGTCATGCTGAGCCAGTACTCTGTTTCTAAGTTTGGTAAAGGGCAACAGAGGGCATTGAAAGGTCATGACATTTAAGCACAAAACATCTAATTTAGGAGTGTGGGGACACTTGCTGTGAAAAGGGGGCATCTCAGACACTAAACTAGGCAGTAGGATTCCATTTTA